>CM042251.1:4107022-4142022 GCA_023566225.1 Romanogobio albipinnatus
GGGCTGGGAAAGCCACTGACAGTGACTAGAACATTTATATGGACGACAGAGTCGTTAGCTTTAGCCCTGTTTACACCTGGTGCTAAATAGTTTCAGCCTCAGATGTCATGCCCACAGACCGCTGGCTGAACGTCTGATGCATATGCTGCACAATTTGGCCAAAATTGTGTGATTATATATCAATATTGCCATATAATAATAATAATAATATTAATAATAAAATATGAAAATGACTAAATCAAAACAAAGTAAGAGATATTACTATATTCTACAATAATGATAAAAAAAGATTAATAAAAATAAAAAGGATTATTATAATACTGTACAATTGTAATAGTTGTCTGGAAACACTTCAGGATTTTCAAAGTCGTCATCTGATTGGTTGAATTTTACAGGATGTCCGCGAGACGCGTGTGTTGCGTATTTTAACGGTCCGCCGGGAAACAAATGCCGTGTCGCCAAACTCCCTCGTGGAAGAAGAACGCTGTTGTGTTTTCAACTTTGGCAGTGAATGCTTACCAGGATCAACTAAACGCTGGATTTTCAAAAGTATGTGAAGCTTGCGGCTCCATTGTTGCAGTAAACTTGCACAATGTTCTTGAATGATTAATGTATAGATGCACGCCGGTCTGTTATTGTAAGTACACTGACTTTACATTTTCACGCCCCTAAACATGACATGGAACAAAACGAACTGATTGGTTGCATTACACGTCAGTCAAGCGGTCCTCTTGGGCGGCCCTTGACCAATGAAAACTGCGATATAGTCCAGACCTTCTTCCGTCAGTGTGAAGATCTGGCTATGCGAGACTAGGTATAAATAAGCATTTCGGTCGATCGGATCACAAGTAGACGAGGGAGACACATACCCGTTTCCACCTGGTGTTTTAATCCGTCTCTTTTCAACCACCTCTGTCCTGATCTTTCGATCTAATGGAAGAAATAAGCTCACACAATTTACATATGAACTTGACTGGAGCAGCATCTTGTTTCTGCTCTGATAGACGCAAGACCAGCCGAACGCTGTGAGTGTGTGTCAGAAATCAGGAATGGTGAGAGAACATTGTGCTTGGTACGTTTTTCGTCTTTAACCAAACTTGGGTCTTCAGCTGAAAAAAGTTTAAATCTCGTCTGGCTAGCGCACTTCCCATAGCGTTAGATCAGTAGGCAGAGAGTAGATGTCTTTTGCGGCTGTTCAAACACATTGGACCACATGAGCGTTTACACTACGAAATCAATCCAGTCGAATGCCTTTTTGACTACCTCTGGAAGTGGTCGAAAGTGGACAAGCTCAAAACGTTTTAAACCCCATTTACACCTGTATTCAGCGCCATCCACTTGTGATGCGATCAACCAAAATGCCTTTTAATACCAAGTTTAAACAGGGCCATAGTTACATTTCCCCTGCACCCAGTATTGTATGACCTAGTAGAAGACTAGTAAAAAGCTGCGTTTCCACTGCGGTAACTTTCCCCAGGAACTAGGGACTTTGGGTTGGTATTCAGTGTGTTTCAACCGCAGGAACCAGGGTTTAAATACAGTTCCAGGTAAAGATGTCCCCCTTAAAACGGCCCTGCTTGCGAGGTAGCACTTTTTCAAAGTTCAGGAACTCTCGGGCGTGGGACTTGTGCGCTGAACATGCTGATTGTTCGAGCTTGCGCAGTATTTTATTTCAACCTAAAAGTCTGTTGCGGTGCGTGCAGTAAGAGTCATTTGCTGTTCAAATCAACAATGGAGTTTAAAAAATAAGACAGATGGACAGGCGACTAGGTTCAGGCTTTATTAAGTTTATTTGCGGACAAAATCCAGTGGGCTCTGGAAAGTTGTGCGCAGTCCTACGTCACCGGTCAGCAGGTCTGGGGGAAAAAGAGTTCCTGGGACGAATTGTTCCGGGTTATTTTGATGGATGTGGGGCTAAAGATACTGTCCAATTCATGATTATGCAAAGATTAAATTTCTCTTCTGAGAAATCTGAGAGACAATAATATGGAGAAATATAGACATGTTTATTTAGCTATGGTTCATTGGAAAAAGTGCCTTTGGGGACATTTCTGCAAAATTATATTACGTTGTTTCTTGCATGTTTCGCAGCACTTGTGAAATGTGCAGTAAGTGGCACAAAAATCATGTTCTGCTTTATTGAAAATGTGAATTTGGTGAAATTTGGCAGTGCTACTTTGGTTGTTGCACGTATCACGACAGTTCGGAAATGAAATGCCTCCTACACTGAGCACTAAACCTACAGTGAGATAAAAACTCATTTGCTGAAGCAGCCTTGCCATTTTAGCTGCTTCTAAGTCATTGAGCTGTTTTATTGTGACACAGGACTCACACCCGAGCGCTTCACATCACAAGTGCACTGCTGTACCAGCTGAGCTACAGAGCAAGTTTACCACATCAAAAAGCTGGTGATGTGATGTAATAGTAAAGTGATAGTAAAGATGGACAATGGGATGCATCAGAATCTCAACAGAAACAGTACAGTAGCTCATGCGTATACATTTTTAGGCACATTGCAGACGTTATACAGCGGTATTCTTTGAAATATGTTGGGCTAGCGTGGAAGTACAATGAGTATAAATCACAAATTTAGGTTAGTGTCCGGATATAATTTTCCAAGCATCACCATACTTTACCACCACAGTACTTTTAAAGCGTTTCTATAAAACTATAGTTCAACAAACCGCAAACTTGATTTGAATATCCAAACCAAGTCTAATTTGCTCAAGTCAGGACTAAAGGTTATTATTTTCAGTATCTACATCCTCTTTAGTGAAGGAAGTGAATCTTGTTATATTGACTATGCAAAAATCTACAAATGTGTCTTGCTCTTCTCGAGGGATTTAAGCAAAGACTGTCACGCGATACAGAGAGGCAGTCGGAACTTAAATGGTGCCTTTGTTGTTAAATGAATAAAAACAAAGTTACCCATCACGGTTTACAGAAGTGTGAAGTCCTTCAGTGACTTTGCCCATTGGTCACCCATTGAACCCACAGTAGCCAAAGGGTGAGCCACTTCCTTTTGTGGTGAAATTATTAATTTTCTGTTTCTGTTGTGAACTTTTGTCCTGAGATCTGCAACTACATATGATGTTCCCAGAGCAATTTCAGTCCATTATATCAAGTGGCAGTTTCACAGATACATTTTGACAGGTACGATTCTCACAGGGTCTCAGAGTCAGTCTCAAATCAGCCATCAATTATTCCCTGTCTATTGTCTCTGACAAGTGCAGGCTGAGGACACAAGCATGCAGTAGTTTGGGAGATCATGTACCTTTCGTGATGAGGGTTGTATCTTCACACTGTCACTTTGATGAATGGCCAGGTCATATGATAATTTGATCCTGGATTAGAAGTGTAACTTCCGCATTAGATAAATGTAATAAAGTGATCATTTCTTCTACATTTCAGTGTTGTTTACTGATCTCAAAGGAGATGTTATGGTTTGGTGCTGGCATACAGACAATACTGGAGGCATGCTGGGAAGTTCCTACTGTACCTTCGAGTTCAGAATTAAAAAATTACAAGAAGTGCATTTATCTTATTCTGGTCTGAATAAAGTTGACTCGCTGGACAACTTAAATTTTTCTCCCTTTTTTTCAATTGCATAATTATGAGCAAGGCATGCATACTAAATGTTTTATGCATATATTTGGTACTTGACACTTACATTGCATTCAAAGTATACATTTGACATGGCATAGTTTATATGTATTTTTACCATCAATAGTCCATCAATAAGATTGTGTTTTCACCATGATTCTGCCAAATTCTCAAGATTCCACTGGTAGAGAGCTGTTCATTTATAAATATAATCATTAGACAAAGCACTAAGAGACAAAGAGAAGACATTTCAGACAAGAGGCTTATAGAAATGGGAGTAACGAGTACAAATAAACCAAGCTCTTTAAAATACAACTAGAGTCCAGGATAAGAAAATATCTACAAAGGTCAAAGGTGGACACAGTGTCTGCTGTGCAAATACAGGTCTAGAGGAGAGAAGACGTTGCTGGACATCTTATCTTTCTCCCTTTTTTCAATTGCATAATTACGAGCAAGGTTTGCATATTAAGGGCCTTATTTTAAAGATCTGAGCTCATGGTCTGAAGCTCACGGCGCACGTCCGAATACACTTTTGCTAGTTTAACGACGGAAAAAAATAGTTTGTCGCACCAAGCACAAGGGGTGTCCCTTGTCTCTTTATGAGTCATGGGTGTGTTTTGGGCGTAACGTGCAATAAACTAATCAGAGTCTCATCTCCCATTCCCTTTAAAAGCCAGTTGTGCCATTGCGGATTCACTATTTACATGTGAGCGGAAAGACTGAACGCTTCTCCAGAGAGGAATCTTTTATTATTAATAATAGGCATGTTTGTGTGCTGCTGCCCGTCCTTGTGTGTGAGAAGCAGAATGTACGTACATTGTGCACCCACCTATAGGTGCATATTATTAACGTGCCCTTTAAATAACACAAAAAATACTGCGCTATTGACTTTAGACCAGGTTTGTGTTGGTCAATGGCGCAGTCGTTTTTAGTTCCTCAAAATAGCAACGCCCCAACAATGCGCCTGAACACACCTGGTTTTTAGACCAGCATGCCCATGGGTGAACAGATGGGTTTGAGTGCATTTGCTATTTAAACAACGTGGAGCTGGACGTGGAAATGATAACTGCGTCGGGCTGAAACTAACAAAAAAACCTTCATGTTTTATGTACTCTTGTATACATTTGGCACTTGACACATACATTGCATTCAAAGTATACATTTTATCTGTTCATGCATTCCCAGATATTACCCATGACATAGTGTATGTGTTATTGGACCGTCACAATGCATTATGATCGATACAATTGCATTTCCACCATGATTCTGCCAAAGTGTCAGGTTTCCACAGGTGTAGAGCTTTTCTATGATAATTAGGACATGACTTGATCACACCATAAATTAGCATCATCAACCCAATAATGCTACCATAATTCAATGCAGTAATCACACCCATTGAATCTGTATTCAACCAAACATCCTCTCTTCTCATTTTCTACACTCACTGAGACAGAAGTATCTAAACTTCTCCTCTCTAGCCATCATACCATCTGTCCTCTTGATCCCATTCCCTCGCACCTCCGTCAAGCCATCGCTCCTACAATCGTACCAGCACTCACACACATCATCAACACATCTCTCTGCACCGGCATCTTCCCTACCACATTCAAGCAGGCTCGGGTAACTTCACTGCTTAAGAAACCCACATTAAACTCATCACTCATTGATTACTACAGACCTGTTTCTCTCCTACCATTCATAGCAAAAACTATTGAACGAGTTGTTTTCAACCAGGTTTCATCCTTCCTATCACAGAATAATCAGCTGGACATCAACCAATCAGGTTTCAAAAGCGGCCACTCAACAGAGACTGCACTACTGTCGGTCACTGAAGCCCTGCGGATAGCTAAAGCTGACTCCAAATCATCAGTCCTCGTCCTGCTCAATCTATCTGTGGCCTTTGACACGGTCAATCATCAGATTCTTCTGTCCACCCTCTCATCACTGGGCATCACAGGGACTCCACTCCTTTGGTTTGAGTCCTATCTCACAGGTAGGTCTTTCAAGGTTGCCTGGAGAGGAGAGGAATCCCAAGCACATCAACTGACTACTGGGGTTCCCCAGGGATCAGTGCTTGGTCCTCTCCTCTTCTCCATCTACACTACTTCATTGGGACCCATCATTCAGGCACATGGCTTCTCATACCACTGCTATGCTGATGACACTCAGCTCTACCTTTCATTTCACCCAGACGACCCCACAGTAGCTGCACGAATCTCCAACATCACCTGCAGCTCAACCTGGCAAAGACTGAGTTTCTCATCTTCCCCGCCAGTCCCACCATACAACATGACTTCACCATCCAGTTAGGTACATCCTTGATTTCCCCATCAAAGTCAGTCAGAAATCTTGGAGTAACATTTGATGACCAGCTGTCCTTCAGAGAACACATTTCTAAGACAGCTCGCTCATGCTGGTTTGCACTCCACAAAATCAGGAAGATTAGACCGTTCCTAACAGAGCACGCAACACAGCTTCTTGTCCAGGCCCTGGTTATTTCTAGACTTGACTACTGCAATGCGCTTCTGGTTGGACTCCCCTCTTGTGCGATCCAAACACTTTGTATGATCCAGAATGCAGCAGCACGTCTTGTCTTCAACGAGCCCAAAAGGACCCACGTCACACCTCTCTTCATCTCCCTGCACTGGCTACCACTCGCTGCTCGCATCAAGTTTAAGGCGCTGACGCTTGCCTACAGAGCCACCACGCGCTCAGCTCCTGCTTACTTTGACTCCATTCTACAAATCCTCACCCCCACCAGAAGCCTTTGCTCAGCTAAGGAACGACGGCTTGTGGTACCATCACAGAGGGGGGAAAAAATACCTTTCCAGAACATTTTCATTCAATGTTCCCAGCTGGTGGAACGATCTCTTCCCAACGCCATCCGAAACGCAGAATCATTGATATCATTCAAAAGCCAACTTAAAACTCAGCTCTTCCGTGAGCACTTAACCTTTTTTTTTTTTTTTTTTAAACACACTTTCCTTTCTTCTTTCTCTTACTTCTTCCCTCCCTACTCTAGCCTGCGCTACACTGAGCAATGTACACGGTCTCAGGATTTCAGGCTCTTATTGCGCTTCTCGACTCTTCATGACCAATCGCTTCATGTACCCCCAAGTTGTAAGTCGCTTTGGATAAAAGCGTCTGCTAAATGCATAAATGTAAATGTAAATGTATTAATTTATTAAAACCCCCAAAAAATAAAAGTAGCAGTCTTGCA
This sequence comes from Romanogobio albipinnatus, assembly GCA_023566225.1. Classification (NCBI taxonomy): domain Eukaryota; kingdom Metazoa; phylum Chordata; class Actinopteri; order Cypriniformes; family Gobionidae; genus Romanogobio; species Romanogobio albipinnatus. The sequence continues at coordinate 4,113,846 of CM042251.1, forward strand.
GGGCCTAATCTGACTGTCGTGTCTGTACTGTACATTACTGCCTATTAGGTTTTTAGGACAAAGTCTCTACTGGTATAGTATTGTTCACACCATAAATATGGTCATTTGGACTTGAACACACCATAAATCAGCCTCATTGACTGACTTTAAGATGCACACATAATACCAGCCAAAAAACCTCTATGTTGCAGCTTATTCTCTTGAAGCCCATGTGAAGTGAGATAAGCAAAGTAGCTAAACAAAACAAGGAATAGATGTCTGAAAATCTCCATCCAACATCTCCAACTGATTCCATGCCATCTGGTCTGACATCTCATCTCTTTTATTTTCCAGTACAGGCGGCATCAGGCCTCCAGCTTATCAAGATTTGGGGGGAAAAAAGTAACAAGAAAGAGTGGACAGTCTTTGCTTGGTAGCTCTTTACAGCCAAGGTCGTGATCCTCAGGCCTGTTAAAGACCCCCTTGGGGTTGAGGCTGTAACCGGATATTTAAAATAACAGCAAGCGGGTCCTGGTGGAGCCCTGCGCTGCGTGAGGAGGGAGCAGGAGAGGTGACAGGGCAGGAGAGGTCAACACACTGGGCAACATACATCACCAGTGCCAGTGCAGAGCCAACGACTCTATCAAAGACAGACAAAGAGAAGACATTTCAGAGCGAGAGGCAAAATAAAAGCGCAAATAAAACAAGCTCTTTAAAATACAACTTGAGTCCAGGATAGGAAAGATCCACAAAGGTCAAAGGTGGACCCAGTTTCTGCTGTGCAAAAACAGGTCTAGAGGAGAGAAGACATGAGCAGCCATGGCAGTAAATATCTAGCCCTTCTCCGTTGACACTCCTCCTACTCATCCATACACAGACCTGACAGCCAGGGCTCTAACTCATGTGTGCCGCTTGACCTCACACTCCCAGAGCGAGACACAGGGGTGATGGGGAGTTGCTATCCACCTTAAGGTGAAAGCCATATGTGCCCATCCGAGGTCATCCCACATAGTTACCCTAATGTCAAGTCAAGTCACCTTTATTTAGCTCTTTATACAGCACAGTTGGTTTCAAAGCAGCTTTACAGTGTTAAATAGGTAAATAGTTCATTTCTGCTAAAGAATTTCTGTATTTTGAGGAACTGAAAATGACTGCGCCATTGACCGACAAAAACCTGGTCTAAAGTCAGTAGGACCCACTTTATATTAGGTGTCCTTGACTACTATGTACTAACATTTTAATTAATCATTTGATACATTACACTTATTGTGTTCATACGTTTTTACATTGTACTTACATTTGAAAAATACCTGCATGTAGTTACATCTGTAATTAATTTCTGTAGTTACATTTGTAATTACACAGTTGACACTTCCCTTACACCTAACCCTACCCTTAAACTGACCCATACCACCACACCTGTCCCTAACCCTACCCTTAAACTGACCCATACCACCACACCTGTCCCTAACCCTACCCTTAAACTGACCCATACCACCACACCTGTCCCTAACCCTACCCTTAAACTTACCCACACCACCACACCTGTGCCTAACCCTACCCTTAAACTTACCCATACCACCACACCTGTCCCTAACCCTACCCTTAAACTTACCCACACCACCACACCTGTCCCTAACCCTACCCTTAAACTTACCCATACCACCACACCTGTCCCTAACCCTACCCTTAAACTTACCCATACCACCACACCTGTCCCTAACCCTACCCTTAAACTTACCCACACCACCACACCTGTCCCTAACCCTACCCATATCCCATCTCAATATCAGCAAAGGTGTTTTGCAATACAATTTGAACACAGTAAGTACATTGTACTTACTTTTTGATGTAAGTACATAGTAGTTAAGGCCACCTAATATAAAGTGGGGCCTTGCAGTATTTTACGCACACAGGGATGCGCATCAACACACAAACATTTCAGTTCGGTCTTTCCTCCATGTAAATAGTGAATCCGCCATGGTGCAAGCGCAACTGGCTTTTAAAGGGAATGGGAGATGAGTCTCTGATTGGTTTATTGCACGTTACGCCCAAAACACACCCATGACTCATTAAGAGACTAGGGACAACCCTTTTGGACCATGCGCCTGGCGCGGCAACTGTTTTTTATTTTCGTTGTTAAACCAGCAAAAGTGGATTTGCAGATGCCCTAAGTGCACCTGCACCATGTGCTTCAGACCATGAGCTCAGATCATTAAAATAGGACCCCTACTCTCTAATTTATTGGCAAAAATCTAGCATGAATTCTATCTCAAACGGATTCATTACAATAAGTTATTGCTCCACCACCTGCATGCCATTGTTAACCAACATAGTTGAACGATAAATTTTCGACAATGCGGTTTCGGGAAACAATCGTGATTAGCTAGTTGATATCTTCAACAATGCATGGTAGTTAAACAGCAAATTACATCTTTGTAGGACCTTGTACGAGAAACACACCCCAGTTCTCATCCAATAGAGTCAGTGGAGTCAAATAAATAATATTGCCAAATATTAAGTGTCCCCAGCTAAGCAAGCAAGAGGCAACAGTGGGACGGAACACAAATTGGTGACAGAAATGGAGAAACAACAACAAAAAACCTTGGGAGAAACATGCAGGATCAGCCGAACAAACATGGCGGGAACCTGGGATGACATCAGTGCACAAAAAATGCAACGATAAACCTAATCAGGATCGTTAGACCAGCAAAACATAAAAGTTTATGGACCATCCAGGTCACACCAACAAGCAAAAGTACTGCAGGACACACTCACTTACACTAATAGTGTGGAAATTATGTAGAAAACTTTTTTAATTATTATTAAAATATTTATTTTTTAATCAAATTTTTTAATTCATTTTTTATCATTTTTAATTCAAATGAAATGCATCTTTTTAGACATTCAATTTATATTCATCTACAAAAGTGCTATGCTGAAAAAAAAAAAAAAAATTTTCAAGCGATGTAAACCTTTATATTAATATATTATCAGTGTGAGTGTGATGGGTTGGGTGTTTTTTTGTTTTTTTTTGCTGCAGAATCTCAAAGTCAAAAGGTTTTGAGTGAATGTGAGTCCATACTTTTGAGTGCGTACTTCTGCAAAGGTAGTCTTTAACCTTTAATCGTATGTGTTATGTAATATTCCCTCTAATATGATTTGTGCTCTTTAACAGCTCGAAAACTAGACTGATGTGAGGCCAATAGTGGTTAGTGCAAAACACCCTATATGTGCTGTCTGCAGTGGAAAGTAAAAGGTCAGGGCTGGCGACAGTTTGCTGACTGCTCGCGATACGAAAACAGACAATGTGTTGAAACGAGCACCGAGACTGTGTTAAGCAGCGAGGTGCGAGTGTGAATGTGTGCATGCGTTATCAGTGTTTTTGATAAATCAAAAAAAAGGGATTGCATGTGCAATTGGAGAGGGAGAGAGCAAAGACAAGGTTGAAGGAAAATGACATTTTAGTGGAAAAAAAGAAAGAAGAACAAAGAACACCTTCGCAGAAAGTGATAAACAAATCCACAGATCCCCTGGGTGTGTGCGGCGAGGGGAACCGCACGGTCCTCGTGTTCTCCCACTGCACATTAGCATATTTATAGAGCCTTTGAAAACCCAAAAGCACCACATCAGTGGCCTGTAGCACACATTCACACATGCACACATTCACACCACACACACATGCATAAGCAGAGACATGCAAACACACACACACACACACACAAAATAAAGACAAGGCACCTGTTGTGCAAACCACAATGTTTACTGAGGGCCAAATTAGAGCGTCTCCCTGGCAACAACAGCAGATTGAATCACCACCCACGGCTCTGGCCTAGAAAAAAAAAAAAAATACCTGCATGGAAAAAAATTGTGGGCATATAAGGTGAACAAACCAAAATCCCAGATCAATAGCAAAACACCGCATTGCACTGTTACAATGCAAACAAAAGCCAAGTGCAATACGCATATTCTGCAGACAAGTGCTATCATCTATCCTCCTTCATAAAAAGGTTTGACAATGCATGCTAAAAAGCTCAACTGATCTATCTTAGCTTGACTTAATTTAGCAACAACATTTAAAAAGAAGAAGCTCACAGGGGCCTCTTTCTAAAGTCTGCATCTGTTCTCATCTGCTTTCATGCGTGTTAAGAGCTCCTCTAGTGGTGCTTTCTGAAATTGCACCATTCACAGGTTGTGTGCTTGACGTTACTGACTTTTTCAGACATGTGTGTACAGTATATGTGACATATAAGTATAACGTTATTTAATACATTCTCAGTTACAAATTATTCTCATGAAGTCCTTTTATATTAGCAATTCCAACATCTAGTTATGCTTAATTTATACTTTTATAATTATCACTGTTCAATTCAGCAAATTTCAAATCAGTAAAGAAATAATTCAGCAAATAATATTGTTCATTAAACATGTTGGGGGTTAAAAGAACCGATCACTAGAGCCGGTGCAAGTGCTGTGTGTGTCTGGAATGTTTTGGGACCCTCTGTTCTTCTGTAATGAAACTCTAATTGGAAGCATGTGTGTGTGTGTGTGCCATGCTGGGGGTGGAGAAATAACCATATTGTGAATGAGTTTAAGTCTTATGAGAAAAAATGAGAGAAAAAAGGCTAAAAGGGTTTGGTTTTTGTGTTTTATGTGTGAATGTGTGTTGGGGCATGAGAACACAAACCCCCACATAAACAATCAGATTGTGAAAGAGCCGGGAAGCTGGGAACCATCGTGGGGGTGTTAGACAACATGGGAGTGGGCTTGCGTTTTAGCCAGAGAGCTGAGAAAAGAAAAGGTCATATTGCATCATGAATTATTAAATAATCCTGATTCAATGGTCATATTTAACCCATGCATACTGACCTGTGAAGGATATAGGGTTGAATCTGGCTCAGAACATGGTCATGTACCCTGATCATTTTCTTTCATATCAATAATATCTCAAATCCCAGTATAAATCTGCCATTTCATATCTAATTCACATTAAAGCTTTCACTAGATTTCATTATACATTGTACTTCTGTTTAGGGATGAACTATCATCATTCAGGGCGTGTTCACGCTTGTAGTTCGGTTCACTTGGTTTGTTTGGTCCGGATTAAAAAAATAATAATAAAAAACATTTAGTCCTGGGGCCTGTACCATGATGGTAGTTTAACAAACTCAGGGTTACAGGATTAGTTTTGAGTTGACAAAACCAAACCAATCTATTCAGGCTTTGTTGGTCCCATGATGCTGATCATCCGCTTTCTCTTTCAACTCAGGCTTTGATCTTGAGTTTAGGAGTTTAGCTGTGACATCAGCAGTGAACAGCCAATCACACGCTGTGGATCAACGAAACTGAGATTCACTTCTCGCGAGAGAAGCAGTGAGATTAATTTCTCTCTTCTGCAGAATATGACATGATTGAAAAATACTAAGAATTTAGACTAATTTACACAGGAAGAAGAAAAGAGCTGTCTATAAAAGAGAACCACTTAAAGAAAAATCTTACTACGTCAATGCAAGTAAAAGTTATTAAGTTAGTTTAGTTGATATATAGAGAGACTTGAACATTTAAGCTCACATGTAGTCATTTTTATAGCTTTATTTATTGATTTTAAAGCTTATTTGTATGACCTTTATATAGGCTATTTATATTCATTTTAACCAAGTGCCTATTAATGATTGATTAACTAAAATTATACATGTGTAATTGATTAAGGGTATAATAATTACATAAATGATAAATAAACCAACATTTTTATTATTATAAATAAGCATTGTTAAAAGCCAGACGCTTTAGTCTTTAAAAAACATTTGCTATGTAGTGGCCTTTAATTTGGAGTAGAAAAAGGGGGAGTGACTTTATTGCATCAGAGGTGTGTCCCTTTGCTCACAGCTGATTGGTCCAATTTCAGTTTGATCTCTTATCCAGAACATAACCTGCCCTGGAGCAGGTTAGCCGTGGAGCATAAGTTACTATGGAGATAAACACTGCTAAAAGCCAAACCTCTTTAATGGTACCAAAAACCCAGGATTGGCACAAACTAAGCTTAAACATATCTGGCTAGCCAGCTAAACCGGCTTCATGGTACAGGCCCCGGATCCACTTTGCAGTATTTTGACACCGAACCTACAGGCACAGGGATGTTCACAAACTGTTTGGTCAGCTTTTATAACGTATATTTCACAACAAATCTTACCGAACTAAGCTAAATGCGCTCGCTGTATGTGCGTATATATGCGTATATAGCTACATATGATGGTATTTTGACCAGCTGAGAACTCGTGAAGAGCTTATAAAATGAGTAAAAGAGTCAAAACAGTGGCAGGAATCCCTCCGTCACATACACAAACGAAGATCTGCTGCGAGGAGACGCGGTTCTGACGCCTGTACTGAACTGTGATGGGCAGCATCCCGACTATGACGACAAAAAACAGGTTGAGTATTGTCCTTTTTAGGGTCACATCTTGTGACATCATGTCTTGTTTTCTGGTTTGTTTACTTGTCTACTGGTCTGTGCGTTCATATTTTATTGGAACCGCACAAGAGTTGGTTTGAAAGCGGGCCGAGACCCACCTTTTCAGTGTCTCGGTCCGCTTGTTTGGCTTGTTTGGTTCGCACCAGGGTTCGGATGGCAGCGTTCACATTTATTCAAATTAAAGGTGCACTATGTAACTTTTCTGTCTGCTAGAGGTCGCCTACTCAAAACAAAGGCATAGTTTGATGACACCAAGTTTGAGAGCAGAATCTTGGGACGTGGTCTTCACCTCACAGCTGGTGGGAAAGAATCGGGATAGGACTCATGTTCATGGATGGGATTAATAACGTTACTGTAGTCTGAAGCAGAGCAGGGCCGAGTGTTGTGGAGCTGAGGAACCGCTGGAGCGATTGTTAATAAGATGAACACAACACACGCCTCGCAAGCAGCGGGACTTTTATTATGAAACAATCGCCAGTGCCACTTCCGCTTTTCCGGTCATGAGTATGAGGTAACATAGCTCTGTTGATCATATTAGACACATCTGAGTGTGTTGAAAATGATGTTATGACGTTACTCTGTGTGTTCTCTCAGCGGCTGCTATGACACTTGTTCACACTGCAGTGAGAGTAAAGCGTTTTTGCATAATAAAACCAGAAACCGAGGGGAACGCAGATATTGTGACGCAATTGACAGGCAACGCCCTCACACGTCCCGGTTCCTCGGTTAAAATAGCATCTCACGATTTACAAAGCTCATCAGGGTGGACCGTGCTGCAGCGGTCTCGTGTCTCACGGAGGAGTGACGGGAGTATAAAGGAGGCGCGACGACAGTGAAGGAGGAGAGAGGACCAGGGGCCCGTTCTTCGTACCTCGCTAACTCAGTTAGCTGGATTTGATTGTTGACGATTTGGCATGATCTTGGATTGTTTGGTTCTTCGACGCTCATCCTGGACTTGCTGTCATAGCAACAGGTCCGTAAACTTAAACCTGCTCGCGAGCAGGCTTATTTCATGTAAACAGGATTAGATTGCATCTTGAGGTGATACTTAAAATCTGTCCCAGCCACTGCTACTTTATTACAAGAGTTCATTACTGAACCAGGGGCAATAATAATCATTTGAAATAATAATAATATACACATTTTAAATTGTATATGTATATGATAATGTATATAATATTATAATGTTGTGTATAATACTATAGACACAGACACTTGATTGAGCGATTTATTTGTGATGGAATAATTACTTTATAATTTTATTGGAGGTTTGCACACATGTTGTACAGTTAATCTGAGCCGTGCATTAATTTAAGTGATGACGGATATTATGGGATGCTTGATGCAGCGCAGGAGATGCAGAGAATTTGAATCTTGACCCTTAAGAAACTTTAATACTGTCACTTTAACACGTTACAAATCTGCTTCGAATTGAATTAAAAATTGAATTACAACATTGAAATAAAAATGTAAAGGGTGTACAAATACTGTATAAAATCGTGAATATAAATAATTGGTAATCATGTAAAAAAAAAAAAAAACATTTATCATTGATCTATTATAACTTTTATGTTGGTTTCCTTATAAAGGTCCAGATATTCGTGGGGTTTTTTTGTGTAATTTGCCAAGTTTTTTGCCAGGTGGCTTTTTTAATTATATGATGTCATTACGTTGCTGTCTTGACCCAGCCAATCGCTGCATTGCTGATCATGGTTTCGAGTATCGATGCATCTGCCCTCTTCAGGGAAAACAAGAACGCGCAGTGATCTTAGATCATTTAATCCAGATATTTAAATCCAATCCGCAAATTCGTTTGAAGAACCAAATTATCCAGACATCAGTTATCACGATTAAAAGATCTGGGATCTGTCAAATCATCTCAGATGTATTAAGCGAGGTACGAAGAACGGACCCCAGGCCTGGAATATAATTTGTGTTTTGTTTACGTTTTGTTATGTGTGTGTACGGCAGTCGTCCGTGAGGGGCTGCCGCTTTTACTTTCATTTTGCGTTAATTTGTTTTATAAAACTTGTTTGAATATTCGCCGGTTCCCGCCTCCTTCTTCCCACGCGAACCCCGTTACATTGGTGCCGAAGCCCGGGAGGAAGGAGGGACATGCTGTCGAAGAGCCCTCGCTGCTGAGGGGGATCGCGGTGCTGAGGAGTTCGGGCAGCGCGGATGAGAGGAGACCGTGAGGGGCTGCCCGAGGCAGTGGTGCTGGAGCGGATGAAGATCGGTGGGACGGAGAGCTCGCTACCGTGCCCCTGGGTCGAGGTGGGGTGGCTGCCGTCCTAGAGGGAGCGGAGGAGTCGCCGGTGTTTGCCGTTGGCCGGAGCCTGCGTCCATCCGGCATGTAGGGGAGGAGCAGGGAGCGCGTGGGACTCGCTGCCGGCTGCCCTCGACAGGAGGAGCCACCGCCGGCCGCCAGGGGGCGGAGAAGGATTGAGCCGTCCACCTAGCGTCCAGTGCCATCGCATGGCACCGCGAGGAAGAGCCTCTCAGCTGGCTGAGGTCCGAGCGGCAGTGTGTCTGGGAACCGGACCAGAATTTTTTTTTCTCTTCTTTTTCTCCTCTCTCCACTCTCTCGTCTCTGTCACTCCTCATGCTCCCGGCTCCGTTCTCTCACCTCTCTGTTCTTACCCCCAGGTGCCGGGGGGGGGGAGTAGAGCACAGTCTCGGGAGTGCCCCCCGGCCTGCGAAGGGCGTTGGGGGTATGTGGCGAGCAGCGAGGCTGAGGGACCGTGAGTGCGGGACGAGGCCGCGCTCATGAGGGTGGAGCGGTCTCGTGTCTCACGAAGGAGTGACGGGAGTATAAAGGAGGAGCGACGACAGTGAAGGACGAGAGAGGACCAGGCCTGGAATATAATTTGTGTTTTGTTTACGTTTTGTTATGTGTGTGCGCGGCAGTCGTCCGTGAGATGTTCGTCGGTTCCCGCCTCCTTCTTCCCACGCAAACCCCGTTACAGTGTTATTTAAGGTGTGTTCACACTTGGGATGTTGGGTCGATAAAAACGAACCCTGGTGTGAACCTCTGTTAGTGCGGTTCATTTGAACGCATGAATGCTGCCATCTGAACCCTGGCGCACACCAAATAATTGGACCGAGACGCTAAAAAGATGGGTCTCGCTCCACTTCCAAATGAACTCTGGTGCCATTCACATGAAATATGAAGGCAACACAGACCAAAGACATGTAAACGTCTGGTCAAAATACCATCATATGTAGCTACGCACATACAACAAGAGCATTTAGCCCGGAACACAGCATTGATTCCAATCAGGTTGTGAACATGACCCTATGCCTTTAAGTTCGCTACCTTTCACTGTAAAAAAATAAAATAAGTTGAGATAACTTAAAATAATAAGGCAACTTATCGTATTCAACTTTTTGAGTTAACTCAACTAATCCACTCCAGTTAAAATCAATTTAAATACTTTTGTTCATCGAACGAGTACTAGGTAATCTTTTGAACTCAAAACTTCTTGTCAAGTACCCATTAGATGAACAAAAGTATTTAAGTTGATTTTAACTGGAGTGGATTACTTGAGTTAACTCAAAAAACGGACCCGGAATAAATGACCAAAGGAAGTACAAGTGTGAACACATCCTCAGTATTGTGAATTAATTTAAATGTAGTGTACATTGTTATTCCTGTCTACGATGTCTAACCAAAATACAGAGCCAATATACTGTACATTTTTATTTATTCATTAAAATAAAAAAAATGAAAAGAACAAGCATATGATCTCAAACTGATACAGACCATTCACAAACCCTTTGAATAAGCTGAACTAATGGAAATGCTCTATTATATTATTGAAAATGCATTTATTTTAAAACAAAATGTTTCCTTATTCAAGACATCTTAACTGTAGAAGTAGAAAAATATTGGTAGTGACCTTCCACATCTGTCTCTTTCTCCCCCGTCCTCAATCTCTCATTTGTTCTGTCTCTATCCTCACTGATTTACACAGTTTCATAAAGCTGGCCCAAACAGTTTAGAGAAGTCAAATCTCCTATTTTCATCCTTGGCTCAGTGCCAGGAAAGTAATGGTTACTGCTCTTGGAAAAGAGAGAGCAGTTTTCATTTATTGGGATGAATTACAACAGGAGAGAGAGGTAGCGAATGAAAAAAGGTAGCACAATAAAAGACGTGAGTGATATAAATAGTGAGGCGAGGCGGAGGGAAAATGAGACGGGGTCTAGAGTGGAGCACAACACTGGGTCCGGAAACACACTCCCCTCACCTTCACTTTACTCACACGCACGCTACACACTGCACCTGAACCCTGGGTCTCATCACCGCTACCTGGCAGGGCTTAAGCTTTGGCTGAGCTCTGGCTCGTATCACACACACGATGGCTCTGTAATGGAGAACAGCTGGGGGAAAGCAGACAGCCTCATTCATAACCTACAAAGCCTTCATCCTAATGAAGGCACGGAGAGAGAAACATTTAGAAAAGAAGCACATATACTAGACACATCCTCGTGAAATTATTAGAGCGCATCAACCTGCTAAAGCTGGAAATCAACGGTTCTCTGTTGTGTCTCCTGTTGAACTCCCCCGAAGCTGCTTTGGCCTGAACAAAGCAGTCGAGATTTGGAGTTTCCAGGCTCAAGACTCACACTATCACACTTGGTTTGATCGTTTGGGAACACACACACACACACACACACACACACACACACACACACACACACACACACACACACACACACACACACACACACACACACACACACACACACACACACACACACACACACACACACACACACACACACACACACACACACATATATACACTCACCTAAAGGATTATTAGGAACACCATACTAATACTGTGTTTGACCCCCTTTCGCCTTCAGAACTGCCTTAATTCTACGTGGCATTGATTCAACAAGGTGCTGAAAGCATTCTTTAGAAATGTTGGCCCATATTGATAGGATAGCATCTTGCAGTTGATGGAGATTTGTGGGATGCACATCCAGGGCACGAAGCTCCCGTTCCACCACATCCCAAAGATGGTCTATTAGGTTGAGATCTGGTGACTGTGGGGGCCATTTTAGTACAGTGAACTCATTGTCATGTTCAAGAAACCAATTTGAAATGATTCAAGTTTTGTGACATGGTGCATTATCCTGCTGGAAGTAGCCATCAGAGGATGGGTACATGGTGGTCATAAAGGGATGGACATGGTCAGAAACAATGCTCAGGTAGGCCGTGGCATTTAAACGATGCCCAATTGGCACTAAGGGGCCTAAAGTGCCAAGAAAACATCCCCCACACCATTACACCACCACCACCAGCCTGCACAGTGGTAACAAGGCGTGATGGATCCACGCCAAAATTCTGACTCTACCATCTGAATGTCTCAACAGAAATCAAGACTCATCAGACCAGGCAACATTTTTCCAGTCTTCAACTGTCCAATTTTGGTGAACTCGTGCAAATTGTAGCCTCTTTTTCCTATTTGTAGTGGAGATGAGTGGTACCCGGTGGGGTCTTCTGCTGTTGTAGCCCATCCGCCTCAAGGTTGTGCGTGTTGTGACCTCTAGCATCAACAAGGCATTTTCGCCCACAGGACTGCCGCATACTGGATGTTTTTCCCTTTTCACACCATTCTTTGTAAACCCTAGAAATGGTTGTGCGTGACAATCCCAGTAACTGAGCAGATTGTGAAATACTCAGACCGGCCCGTCTGGCACCAACAACCATGCCACGCTCAAAATTGCTTAAATCACCTTTATTTCCCATTCTGACATTCAGTTTGGAGTTCAGGAGATTGTCTTGACCAGGACCACACCCCTAAATGCATTGAAGCAGCTGCCATGTGATTGGTTGATTAGATAATTGCATTAATGAGAAATTGAACAGGTGTTCCTAATAATCCTTTAGGTGAGTGTATATATATACAATGACCAGGCATAACATTATGCTAATATTGTGTTGGTCCCACTTTTGCTGCCAAAACAACAAAAGGCATGGACTCCACTAGACCCCTGAAGGTGTGCTGTGGTATCTGGCACCAAGATGTTAGCAGAATATCCTTTTAGTCCTGTAAGTTTCGAGGTGTGGCCTCCATGGACCGGACTTTTGTTCACACAGATGCTCGATTGGATTGAGATCTGGGGAATTTGGAGGTCAAGTCAATGCCTCAAACTCGTTGTTGTGCTCCTCAAACCATTCCTGAACCATTTTTTATTTGTGGCGGTGCATTATCTGCTGAAAGAGCCACAGCCCCCAGGGAATACCACCAGGACACAAGGTTTCCGAGTAGAACATTGCCCAAAAAACTGCGATGCACAGTGTATTCTGACACATTTCTATCAGAGCCAGCATTAACTTATTGAGCAATTTGAGCTCCAGTAGCTCGTCTGTTTGATCGGACCACAAGGGCCAGCCTTCGCTCCCCACGTGCATCAATGAGCCTTGGCCGCCCATGACCCTGTCGCCGGTTCACCACTGTTCCTTCCTCGGAGCAATTTTGATAGAGACTGACCACTGCAGATCGGGAACACCCCACAAGAGCTGCAGTTTTGGAGATGCTCTGACCCAGTCAGCCCATTTTTCCTGCTTCTAACACATCAACTTTGAGGACAAAATGTTCACTTGCTGCCTAATATATCCCACCCACTAACAGGTGCCGTGATGAAGAGATAATCAGTGTTATTCACTTCACCGGTCATAATGTTATGCCTGATTGGTGTATACATATACTTTAAATATTTGGTTACACTTTATTTCGATAGTCCACTTTAAACATTCTACTAAATGTAAGTAACTTTGCAACTACATGTCAACTAACTGTCATTAGAGTATTAGTTGACTGTTAGTAGACTGGTAGGTTATGGTTAGGTGTTAGGGTTCGGGTTAGTAGAATAAGTCGAATTGTAGTTGCCAAGTTACTTATAGTCAGTAGAATGTCTGTTGGGGGAACAACAAAATTAAGTTTTAGTTAATAATAATCACACAGTCTACAAATACTCTAATGACAGTTAATTGACATGGAGTTGCAAAGTTACTTATAGTTAGTAGAATGTCTAAAGTGGACTATCAAAATAAAGTGTTACCAAATATTTTAAGTAAAAGGCCACTTAAGTGTACTTAAAAAGAGTACACTTTAATGACCTTGTCTCTTAACACACTTAACTACACCTTTAAAGCATGTACTTTGAAATAATGTCAAATTTAAAGTTTGACATGCTTTAAAGAAGACCACTTATTTTGATGTGTTAACTAAATTACTTAAGCACATTTAAAGTACTAGTGTGTTTTCCAGCATTACATTTAAATATACTAAATTGTATCTTCATCATTTAAAATGTGCAATCTAAATGCATGACATACGAGTTGCAATAGGAATTACATGAAGCATATTTAATTAAGTTTACCATACATGCTTGTCAGTACATTCGGCACACTTGAACCATATTTCAATTATGAAATAAAGATGTACTGAAGTCCAACTTAAGTGGGTCAAAAACACATTCTTAATTGTATTTAATATGAATGTATAATGCATTTTCCTAAATAACATCCTAAAGTGCACTTCCTGAGCATCCTAAAGTGCAGGTAAGCCACTTTTACACCAACCGAATGAACTGAAAACGGATCACAAACAGACTAGGTCAGCTTTAAAAGCACCTCAGACATTTAAACAGACTTTTTTATGGCTGACATCATATTCAGTGTGCTTATATCTGAAGTATACATCCTCAGTTTAACCAGTCTAATAAAGTCTGTGTTTACAGTGGTTCTGCAGTATCCGGTGCTTGTCCAGAGATTGATTATACAGTAGTAGAATAGCCAACAACATTCAGTTTGTGTTTAACTCAAACACAGATCGCTGCAGATAAATCTGTTTGTGTGGCTTCAGACACGTCAGAAGGAGATTAGATCATATCTGACTGGACACATCTCAACCTCTGACTTACCTGCCATTGTCAGCTAAATGTCAATGCTAGTTCGTGTTACTAACTAATGTTAACAAATGGCCATAATAAAAAAGGCATCATTTATGTTTTATGTGGTAGATACCTGATTTCTCACAGCTTATCCACCGTTAAATTCTCATCTGAAATCTGCAAAACCATCTGTGACAGCCGCTTTCGGCATTATGAAATCAGTGAGTGTTCATGTGGTGGTGTTTAACATACCCACAGCGCTCTTCCTCAGCGGCCCATGAGAACTCACCACAAGCAGCGCGCTTCTCTTATTAGCATGGCGAGGCCATGAGGATATTGATGTTAAGTTCAGCTGGAGTTTAACCAATGTTTCCACAGTGTGTTTGAGCACATGAGATTCACCCTCGGGGTGAACGGAGCACAGGGCCCGAGCTAGCAAAAGACGACTTGGTGTCCCACTGGGTGACTTCCTGTTAGAGGGGTCTTCCCATGGCCGTAACACGATCCCTCCGTCCAAAAATAAAGACAGACACCGCAGGAGCTGATGGGTGCACAGTGAAGCAGTAACACTGGTCAGTTCCTGCCTAACAGGCGGTCAGATTTTGCAGATATAAGGGTTCAAAATGACTGTAGTAAAGTCCGTTCGTCTGGGAAGAAGGAGGCGGGAACTGGCGAACACTCAAACACGTTTAATACAAAATAAAATGCCGGCGGCAGCCTCTCACGGCCGACTGCCGCCTACATACAAAAACAAAACGTAAATAAAACACAACGTAAAATCCAGGCCTGGTCCTCTCTCGTCCTTCACTCCCGTCACTCCTCCGTGAGCCACGAGACCGCTGCAGCGCGCAGCTGGCGCCCATCCACCCTGATGAGCGCGGCCTCGTCCCGTTCTCACGGTCCCTCAGCCTCGCTGCCCGCCACATACCCCCAACACCTTTCGCAGGCGGGGGGGCACTCCTGAGACTGCGCTCTACCGCAGGGGGTGATCACGGCGACCGCGACACCTGGGGTTAAGAACAGAGAGGTGAGAGAACGGAGCCGGGAGCATGAGGAGTGACAGAGACGAGAGAGTGGAGAGAGGAGAAAAAAAATAAAAATCTGGTCCGGTTCCCAGACACACCGCCGCTCGGTCCTCAGCCAGCCGAGAGGCTCTTCCTCGCGGTGCCATGCGGTGGTACTGGACGCTCGGTGGACGGCTCGATCCTCCTCCGCCCCCTGGCAGCCAGCGGTGGCTCCTCCTGTCGAGGGTAGCCGGCAGCGAGTCCCGTGCGCTCCCTGCTCCTCCCCTACACGGCGGAGGGATACAGGCTCCGGCCCACGGCGAACGCCGGTGACTCCTCCGCTCCCTCTAGGACGGCAGCCACCCCACCTCGACCCAGGGGCACGGCAGCGAGCTCTCTGTCCCACCGACCTTCATCCGCTCCAGCACCACCGCTTCGGGCAGCCGCTCGCGGTCTTCACTCATCCGCGCTGCCCGAACTCCTCAGCACTGTGATCCCCCTCAGCAGCGAGGGCTCTTCGACAGCGTGTCCCTCTTTCCTCCCGGGCTTCGGCACCAATGTAGTAAAGTTTGTTCTTATGGGAAGAAGGAGGCGGGAACCGGCGAACACTCAAACATGTTTAATACAAAATAAAATGGCGGGGGCAGCCCCTCACGGCCGACTGCCACCTACATACAAACACAAATGAACACAAAATAAAATGCCGGCGGCAGCCCCTCATGGCTGACTGCCACCTACATACAAAAACAAAACGTAAATAAAACACAACGTAAAATCCAGGCCTGGTCCTCTCTCGTCCTTCACTGTCGTCGCTCCTCCTTTATACTCCCGTCACTCCTCCGTGAGACACGAGACCGCTGCAGCGCGCAGCTGGCGCCCATCTTCACTGATGAGCGCGGCCTCGTCCCGTTCTCACGGTCCCTCAGCCTCGTTGCCCGCCACAATGACTATTCGCTGTCAGTCATTAGAGCCATGGTTTTAGAATTTAGTTCAATATCGATATAGCCTACCCCCGGTCAGAAGTTTGGAATAATTAAAGTGTTCAATGTTTATGAAAGAGTCTCTTATTCTCACCAAGGCTGCATTTATTTGATCAAAAATACAGTATAACAGCAATATATTACAATTTACACAACAGTTCTTTCTGGTTCTCGAATCTGATTGGTTGAGAGCCTTTTCCAGCCGTGCGATATTCACACAGTATTGACACTTAAGCCGGTTCAACGTTTGTACCACTCCGTTTGCAGCGACTGTCATGGCGAGCAAATCCACCTACTACCGTTGTTGTGTCACGAAATGTAGTTTTAACAGTTTGTTTTTAGGCAAGAATGTAGTTACTTAGACCTCAAATATGTGACTCATATATAAACATAGCGCCTGTTTTACAATGTGTTTAAAATAGGGCAGTCAATAGATTCAAATTTTGAATCGCGATTAATCGCACTCTTATCGTGAAATTAATCATATGCTATTTCTATCATTAAACACATTCATTTTGTCATAATTTGCAATATCCAAAGTAAACAATCCGATTGAAGGGTGATTCTCACTAAACTGTAGCTTCAAGAATCATTGGAGACTCCAAAAGGACACCAAATAACCAAATATATGGAGTCCATATAATTCTATTATATAATACATTTATACACACCTAAGCACCCAATGAAGAAAAAAAAATACATAAAAACACAGAATTCACAGTGTATAGTGTGTGTACAGAGCAACATCAGCGAGATTGTTTTCATTTTACACGAGTCGAGCTGAGAAACCGAAAAGGACCACACGGAGACGCCAAAAAAACCCTCATAAATTATTCGCTTTGACTGAATAAACACATGACAAATCAAACATTATACTTGTTTGAAATGTACTGTGTGTCTGTACATGAATGCAGCGTGCAATCAGTGACCTGGAGCGCTTGCACACACACGCTCTGTTGCGTCAGACTCTCAAGCGCTTACTGTACGACTCCTGTTCAGCACCAAAATCGCGCTCTTCAGAAACAATCGCAGAATACGACAGAGCTCGTGTTTTAAAGCAAAGCACACACTAATTCACTAAAACCGCAATTCTCTATTCTCTCTGGTATCTCTGATGTGATCAGCCTGGCCTTCTTTACATTAGCGCTGTTTTGGACTGTTTGAATGAATTCGATTACTGGATCTCTGAAGACTTTCCCAGAGTTTAACGGCTTAAATGGCCTGATCACAAACAGAAGCAGAATCGGGTTAATGAGTTAGAATGGAAATGTCCTCCTCAGGGTTACAGGTGCTGTAGATGCTCAGTGTGACTGTGGTAAACTCCCGACATCATCTAACTGCGTGATGGAAATTACATTAATGATCCAGCTTCACTTACTTTTGTAATTTATTTGGGTTAATTGCGTTAAATTATTTTAACGCGTTAAGGACTTTAAATTAATCGCATGCGCTAACGCGTTAACAGTGACAGCCCTAGTTTAAAAGCTTTCGCAGATACGAGCTCCAGGCCGTCAGCGGCCGTTCAGCGCTCGTGTACCCACAGAGAACAGGCTCTTACTGTATGTAGATAGTGGTTAAACATGAGATATAATTAATTTGAGGTATATCAAACGGGCAATCTTTAGTCTTATTAATCCATTACTTATTCCAGAGCAAATCGATTTGGGTTAAGGGGAAAATTAAGTTTCATAACTTTATATTTAACGTTAGGCTATATTTAATCTGTATGGCCTACTAGAGCGCTGCTTTTGTACGTTTGACTGCATTGTTTGCATGTGTTTATTTCCTATTGTATTTTATAATGGCTATTATTGTTGATTTAAATATTATTGTTCAATTAATATTATTTTATACAAATAATATAACGTATTTGGTGTTGGGAAAGGGTCCGTCAGTGATTGCAATAGTCGACTTCAGTGACAGTTACATTATTACACCACTAGATGGCGGCATAGACTGTCTTTATGAGTGACTGATTGTAAACAAGGAAGTTATTCCAGCGCTGTCTTTGGAAATCTTTTAAAAGGACAAAGATATAGTTTGCCTCAGCGGACATTACATTTTTTGTATTTTTTTTAATAGATATCATGGACATCGACCTGAAGAATGAATACTATATCAGATGCAGGTAATACACTGGTTTAGTCGACCTCATACAATAATCTACAATGAAGTGACTCAGCGTTCCTTCATTACTAGTTCTAAAGTGACGTTTTAGAATTATTAACGGAGGCGTGGGCTGCGTCCCAAATCGTGTACTATGTGAGTAGGTAATACATTCGAATTTGAACGAACTTTGCGACCGTTAAAAAAGTACGTTCTATATAGTATGAATGAATGTAGTATGAATGTAATCCGGACGTACTACATTCGCCATGTTGTCATGGTCATGTGACCTACCAGCGTCAGTTACGTCCCATCACCTCCATTCATAAATCGTCTCCCGTGGCCTAGTGGGATAGTAAAGTGTCCACCTTATGCGCACTTCAAAATCTCGCCGTAGTAGTAGTAGTTCATCCGGGTACTTTTCGCCTACTGTTTTTCGAATGCTATACTACTCGGACTATATTATGTAGTAGAGAAGTATTCGATTTCGGACGCAGCTTTAGTCACAGCTGTCAATTTGAGATTTGAATCTGTGGCAGAAGGAAGTAGATCTGCACAAAAGAGTGATTTTAAAGACACTCCATTGTTGTTTCTTGTTTATTTACACACTTGTGCCGTCAAACTGTTGTATAAATGCAATATCACACTCGTAACTGTGCGATATGGCTGTTTATCAGTGATAACCTACCCGTAAATTCAAGCTTCGCCTTTCGCGTTTTAACACTCGATGGCACCGTGTCGAATGTGAAGAGGGGGATTGCTGGATTGAACTGGAGCCATGTTAATCTTGGACTAAATCGGCCACCGTAGGAGTTAAAACGAAATCGGAATTGGGAGGAACAGAAACTAATATTTACTGGATGGTCATATACCTTTTCACCGCTAGATGGGGGAAAATATCACACAGTGTAGCTTTAACTACTATGTACTTACATCAAAAAATAAGTACATTGTACGTACTGTGTTCAAATTGTATTGCAAAACACCTGCTGATATTGAGGTGGGATATGGGTAGGGTTAGGGACAGGTGTGGTGGTATGGGTAAGTTTAAGGGTAGGGTTAGGGACAGGTGTGGTGGTATGGGTAAGTTTAAGGGTAGGGTTAGGGACAGGTGTGGTGGTATGGGTAAGTTTAAGGGTAGGGTTAGGGACAGGTGTGGTGGTATGGGTAAGTTTAAGGGTAGGGTTAGGGACAGGTGTGGTGGTATGGGTAAGTTTAAGGGTAGGGTTAGGTGTACAATGTAAAAACATGTATGTACACAATAAGTGCATTGTATCAAATGATTAATTAAAATGTTAGTACATAGTAGTTAAGGCCACCTAATATAAAGTGGGTCCAAATGTTCTATTTGAGTATATTTTATGTATACAAAAAACTATTAAACAGTTTTCAAACATTGATAATAATAAGAAATGTTTCTTGAGCAAATCAGCATATTGCACTGTAAAAAATTACATGATCGATAAGTTAGGACAGCATGTTTTTACATTGCTTTAACTTTTTTTTAATAAGTTATACAAGTTTCAAGTCATTTTTTCAAGTTTAAAGTAATTTAAGTTGCAATGACTTAAACATCCATGTTTATTGTGCTTAAAAAATGAAGGCAGCTACTTTTTTTTACAGTGTAGAATAATTTCTGACGGATCACGTGACACTGACGACTGGAGTGATGATGCTGAAAATTCAGCTTTGATCACAGGAATACATGACATTTTACAACATATTCACATAGAAAACAATTCTTTCAAATTGTAATCATTTTCACAATTTTACTGTTTTTATCGTATTTTTGATCAAATTTTCTTGCAGCTTTGATGAGACTTCTTTCATAAACATTTGAATTATTTCAATCTTTTGACCGGTATGTGATTGCACTGTAAATATGAAAACTTCAAGCAGCTCTTTTTTTTCCCTCTGAACATTTTGGCAGAGCCACAGACAAGGTTTTAGTGTGCTGGATTATTTGCAGAGAAAACTGCTCAAATCGCTGTTCCACGGATTTATTCGGCCAAAATCAAATGCTCGATTACATTTTGTGACGCTGCTTGATTTTCTCGTGATCCTTCGGTAGAAATGCAATCAATATGCAATCTATAAGATGTTGAAATTACAAGTTCAGCATAATTATGGATGGGTTCACATCTGGACAGCAGAGCCATCAGCACAACAAACGTTAGTAGTCTTCTTCATATCCTCATGCGCGCCGTTACTCAATCAAATTCCATTCGGACTTAATCTTCTCCGCTCGTCCAACACGATTTATCACACACGCCTCATGGCGATCATTACCTTTCATCAATCTCTCCAGCTCTGATAAAGAAATGAAATCTGCTTCTCAACAGACTCACAGAGCTGTGAAGCTGATGTTTGAGAGTCTGTGTTCGGAAGGGTGTGGTAGATTCACTGTTTGAGTGATAAGCCGGCAAAGATAGTTGGCCATGTTTGAAATCTATGGCTTTTAATAGGGTGGGTGTTTCCATCGGCCCCCGTCTGGTCAAGCAGAGAGGCATATTTGTGCAGGACGGCCTGTGTTGTTTTAGGGCCGTGGAGCCACACAGATTACAGACGCGGTTCCGGGTCGTTGAGAAGTCATACGGGGTGCGCTTTTTTTTTTCCCATGGCTCTAAAAACCACTGAACAAAGATACCAAGAAGGTGGAGTACTAAAACTGATAAAGGCAATCAGTTGTGATGCGATGTTATAAAGAAAGAGAAACGGAGAAATGTTAAAGGCGTAGCTCACCCCAAAATGAAACTAAATGTCAGTTTGTTCATCTTACACTTTACTTTAAGGTTGATGCAATTACATTATACTTACTCAAATAAGTACTGAATAACATTAATTAACTTCATGCACTTACTACAGAGTTACGGTTTGGGTTTGGTTTAGGGTTAGTTACTTGTAATTATGCATAATTTTCTATTTTACTATAGCTAGTACATGTATGCTTCAAGTCCGTTTATCATGTTTGATGCGTTTACACTGATTAATGTATACAGTGTATGCTATATAAAACATTTATCATATAAAGCGATCTTGTGAATCAGGAATAAATTCCATTTTATGATATATATTCCAAAATAAAACAGTTATTTTAAATTGTACTAACACTTTGCAATATTTCTGTATGTTTGATCTAATTAGTGAGCATTAGTGAGCATAAAAATCTGAATTATTCCAAACTTTTGATCGGTATTGTAAATCCAGAAGCACTGAAATGTGTCTGTCCACATTCAAATCTACATTTGTTCTTCTGCACTCTAGAAAATGCTGGGTTGTGTTAACCCAAATTTGGGTCAAATATGGACAAACCCAGTCGTTGGGTTACATTTTTCAATTCAATGTATAACCCAACAGTTGGGTTTGTCCATATTTGACCCACATTTGGGTTAAAACAACCCAGCATATTTTAGAGTGTGAAGACTGCCACCATCAGAGTGTCAAAGTATCACTCAAAGTAAATGAAAACAACCGTTGATTTCTCTAATCAGTTTGTTTGAGCATCCCGACCGGCCCGACGGCCACCAATGGGGCAGGGCTGTTTTTGGATCATTGGCATTATCTCAGTATTATCCCCAGACTATTATCCTAGGCTACAAGATCCAGTTCTCAAAAGTCTTGTGGAAAAATATTCCATTTCAGCTACACCTATTTGAGAAAAATCGAGTTAAAGTTTTCTGTACACTAAAAAAATGCTGGGTTAAAAACAACCCAAGTTGGGTTGAAAATGGACTAACCCAGCAATTGGGTTGTTTTAACCCAGCGATTGGGTTAAATGTTTGCTTAACAAAACCCAATTGCTGGGTTAAAACAACCCAATTGCTGGGTTAGTCCATTTTCAGCCCAACTTGGGTTATTTTAAGGGTGTACTCACACTAGGCACGGTTGCCCTGTACTGTGCCCGAGTGTGATTGCGTGTAATAACATCAAATTTGGGCAAATACTCAAACCCATATATCTATAGGAAAAATATGAATTCATCTTTTTTTCCTATGATACCACAATTGTTTGATTAACATAAATGAGACAGACAGCTTATACATTAAGGCTTACTGTAGTGCACGAATCTAATATAATGTTTCACATCAGATGTTTTTCCCCAACAGTTAACCAAACGTTCACTTAACCCTTAAAGACCTACAACATTTGTGGGGCGCCTGACTTACCTCTACTTTTCATTTTAAACAGGAGAACCTGACATTTCCATCTAGCTCATTTAAAGTCCCAATTTTACATTTATTTAGTCTGAGAATGGATGAAATTAATATAATTGGTGGTGTTTTTACTGTGAACTCAAACAGAACTTCATGAAGTTTGGATTTTTTCCTTTAGAAAGTTAGATTTGGTTGTTTTAGACTTCCAGATTGAATTTTGTCTACATGTAACAATCCCTCAGTAAGTTATAGCCATTTATTATAATATTATTCTAGGCGTTTTTGAGTGAAAACAGGTGTATTTTATTTACTGACAATGTAGATGTGCAAAAAAGTTCAGGGAGTAAAGTGAATAGAAAAATTGTTATATAATAACAGAACGCTGAAGCAAACATTTGTTCTTTAGAGAAGAAAATAATATACTGAGTGTAAATGAACAAATGGTGCAAATAATCTTCTCAAATACAAATTAAGGAAAATATACTGAGTGAAAATGGTGTAAAACACAAACTACATACAAATAGAGAAATATACTGACTTTTGTGTGCTGTGCTCTGTGAGAGAGTGCTCTGCATGTGTTTTTTTCGGTTTATTTTCATGCACGCGAATACACACCAACTTTCACGTTAATGTTTCAGAGAAACATGTGATTGGTGGTTCAAAAGACCAAACACTATGTTTATTGGTTGAGTTGATGACAGTTTCGACGGATCTGGGCACGGGGAGGTGGGACTAATGATCAACAATCGTTTCTGTTTGGCTCAGAGGAACAACCCACATGCGTTTCCTTGACGAATCAATGCTGAAGATTTTGATGACGATATTGACGATGAAGATTTTGACATCCACGCTCACTACGGACCCTTTTAATGATCAATCGCGAGAAATGTGAGACTTCTGAAAAGCTGAGATTTTACAGTATACAGATTGGATTAGCGTTGTAAAAGTTATTAAACATTTTAGAACATTAGTTATTTTTAGCCGCAGGCAGCTGTCCCGGTCTTTAAGGGTTAAGACATAACAGATAATGTTTGCGTGAATACTCGCCAAGACAGACATTTTGAAAACTGTAATTTTATGCATGTGTATATCGGGATTGCGCGCTGTCTGAGAGGCGTCTTTGTGCGCACGCTTCGGATCTGTCAGTCAGCGCGAGTGAGATCGTTTTGTTCACATCAGAGTTTGAAAATCAAATTTCATTGGTTCAGACTCATGCCATGGAGAATACGCTATGAATATTAACAAAGTTGGAATGCTGCTCTTTAAAATGATAACAAACTAATGCAAGTCATCGAGAAGCGGTGAAAAACTGCATTTTCATGGACAAAGGGAAGGTACTCCTTTCAGAAGACGTACAAATAAAGAGACCTTTAGATGTTTAATTTCTATTTGTAGCATTGGGATCACTAGATGAGGGCTTAATTAACAAATTTTTGTCAAATTCTACCAAAATTGATATTTGTTACTTGTTTTGCTTGTTGCTTGTAGCTCGTGATTAGACGAGCACGGGTCACATTTTATAAAAAAATGCAAACATCATCTTGCTTGCATATTATTGTAGCAGAGTTTGTGCTGAATACAGTATAATCAGACTTTAGCCATTAATACGCTATAAGTAACAGAAATAAGCTCAAAGGTCAGGGCATGTCGGTCCTCCAGGACCCAGAAAACACCTCAGACCCCAGAGGGTTAACGCTTTAGGAGGCAGAATGTGAAACTTTGTTCCCTGTTACTGTAAATGAATGTGGAAACAAGCTACAATCACAAGTCGTACACAGATGTGTCACCCATAAACCCAATGAAGTTTACTCTCTGCTTTAATAGCGAGAAAGAGCATTCAAACATGTCAGGAGCATCTTGAGCACAACTTGTTTTATTGCTCAATGTGCGCTTCATTCTGAAATGACAAATAGCTTTACTCGGGGAGGAGAAATGTCTGAAAGTGGCTGGCAGAGACTCAAAAATGTGCAGAGACGCAGCAGGGAGAACGTGTGTGGTTTGGGTTTTTTGTTGTGAAGTGCTCTCATGTTCTCAGAACCCGAAAGCGCTACATGGAAGACACAAAGGAAAAGTGTGAAGAGTTTAGTCGCCTACTAAGCTCTTTATCGCCCCCGTCTGATCGAGCGTGGTACTGCAGGCTGAATGTGCTGTGCCGAGAAACTATATTCGACTTTACAAGTCAAACCATAAATTTCCAGAGCATTCACGCAGACTTAGTTGCAACCTCAGGCATTTCACCGTTCAGCACAAAAATATGGTCGGAGGAATAACACTTTACTCTCTTCGCTCTCACCAGCTCACATAAAACAAATGAAAATCAGCTTGCAACCACAGCTATGCACATGGCAGATCCAGCAGCCACAGCACCAGAACTGGCGTGTCTGCCTGACTAATGACATTGATTTCCATCTGGAGTTTTGTCACTCCAAGTCTGTTTTTTTTCCCTCTGCGCGAGCTGGTTGCTTTCCATGGGCACAAGTGCAGACGCTGCAATTCTGGGGTACAATGTGCCTTTCATTTGGCCTGTTACTCCCAAACTCAGAGCACATGTGGTCCAAATATGCAGCTAACAGCTCCAACACAAACATGCCGCTCTCCATCCAGTCTGGTGCTGCCCGAGCACTCTCTCTCTCTCTCTCTCTCTCTCTCTCTCTCTCTCTCTCTCTCTCTCTCTCTCTCTCTCTCTCTCTCTCTCTCTCTCTCTCTCTCTCTCTCTCTCTCTCTCTCTCTCTCTCTCTCTCTCTCTCTCTCTCTCTCTCTCTCTCTCTCTCTCTCTCTCTCGCCTTGTAGTCTGTCTGACACATACACACACCCTTATACACACACACATGAACCTCCACACATCCTCCAACTTCACTGCTACATCTAAAAGACATGAGTATCTCTCTCATGCACAAAGGGGAAGCCCCACTTAGTTAAAACATGAAGGCCAGAAACGACATTACATTCAAAAGTCAGAGTATTTAAGAGTTTGGGTTTGATGCATTTACTGAAAATGATGACGGATGAGTCATGATAATTGTTGGCAACACTTAATTGTACAGGGTTATTGATACATATGTACTTACCATAGGGTTAGGGTTTGGTTGAGGGTTAGTTGCATGTAATTATGCATATTTTACTGTTATTACTATGGTAAGTACATGTAACATATGTAACAGTGACACTGTAGAATAAAATGTAACGAAATTGTAAGTACCATGTCTGGGCGCGTTTGACCCCCAAAGTCTGGTTCGGCGGAATAGTGTGAGTGCTCCATACCAAGCCCGGGTGCGTTTCACCCACAAAGTCTGGTTCGGCTGAATTGTGTGCGTGCTCCGTACCGTCCCCGGGGGCGTTTGACCCCCAAAGTCTGGTTCAGTTGAATAGTGTGGGTGCTCTGTACCATGCCCGGGCACGTTTGACCCCCAAAGTCTGGTTCGGCTGAATAGTGTGAGTGCTCCGTACCGTGCCCGGGTGCATTTGACCCCCAAAGTCTGGTTCGGCTGAATTGTGTGCATGCTCAGTACCGTGCCCGGGCACGTTTGACCCCCAAAGTCTGGTTCGGCTGAATAGTGTGTGTGCTCAGTACCATGCCTGGGTGCATTTGACCCCCAAAGTCTGGTTCGCTGAATAGTGTGCGTGCTCAGTACCGTGCCCGGGTGTATTTGACCCCCAAAGTCTGGTTCAGCTGAATAGTGTGAGTGCTCCATACCAAGCCCGGGTGTGTTTGATCCACAAAGTCTGGTTCGGCTGACTAGTGTGCGTGCTCAGTACCGTGCCTGGGCGCGTTTGACCCCCAAAGTCTGGTTCAGCTGATTTGTGTGAGTGCTCCGTACCGTCCCCGGGGGCGTTTGACCCCCAAAGTCTGGTTCGGTTGAATAGTGTGGGTGCTCTGTACCGTGCCCGGGCACGTTTGACCCCCAAAGTCTGGTTCGGCTGAATAGTGTGAGTGCTCCGTACCGTGCCCGGGTGCATTTGACCCCCAAAGTCTGGTTCGGCTGAATAGTGTGTGTGCTCAGTACCATGCCTGGGTGCATTTGACCCCCAAAGTCTGGTTCGGCTGAATAGTGTGCATGCTCAGTACCATGCCCGGGTGCATTTGACCCCCAAAGTCTGGTTTGGCTGAATTGTGTGCGTGCTCTGTAACGTGCCTGGGCACGTTTGACCCCCAAAGTCTGGTTCGGCTGAATTGTGTGCGTGCTCAGTACCGTGCCCGGGCATGTTTGACCCCCAAAGTTTGGTTCAGGTGAATAGTGTGAGTGCTCAGTACCGTGCCCGGGCCTGGTTCATTTAGCCGGCCCTGGCCCGCTTGGAAGAGGTTGGAAGAGGTGGGCCCGAGCCCGAGCATGGGGAAAGGGGGGCAATCACACTCGGGCACAGTACAGGGCAACTGTGCCTAGTGTGAGTACACCCTTAAAATAACCCAAGTTGGGCTGAAAATGGACTAACCCAGCAATTGGGTTGTTTTAACCTAGCGATTGGGTTGTGTTAAGCAAACATTTAACCCAATCGCTGGGTTAAAACAACCCAATTGCTGGGTTAAAACAACCCAATTGCTGGGTTAGTCCATTTTCAACCAAACTTGGGTTATTTTTAACCCAGCATTTTTTAGAGTGTACCCATCTGTGTAGTATATGATATGAAACACAGGATATAACAGGCAGATGCGACTGCAGGCACAATTTATTCAAAAAGTACAAATATTCCAATCCCCAAAAGCGGTCAGCATCTCCATCCGCCGAGATCATGCACACATTAAAAAATTGCCGCCCCAAGAAACATTACGTCAGTTTTCATAGTGAAATTGCATTGGCTCTCGTGTGTCTCGTGACCAATCGCATCATGCTAAAGAGTCGTGTGTATCTTTTGAATGAGATATGAATGATGGGATGATCGTTTCAGTGATTAAAACATTAAGATCATCCCTGTTCTTCACATGAAGATATCGTATGACTTCAGAAGACTTGGAATGCAACATGAGTTAATACTTTTATACTGTTTTTGATCAGTTTTGTAATAAATACCTGTGACTGTACTTTTATTTGCCTGTTACATGTTTTATATTGTTGAGAAGTGGGTAGGTTTAGGGTAGGAGTGGGGTTAGTTGCTCCAAAATATAAAAGTAGCCTATTCATAAAATCTTGGTCTGAGGCATTGGGCAAACAACTGAAATCAATGGAGGACCTTGCACGTCGGAAAATGACACTAAAGAGTAGCCTGTGCGATATAAAGTGACGCCGAGGGGTACTGACCAAGCATCAATATGTGACAATATGTTGGAGTGAGAACGTGTTTGTTTGCATCAGCACTGCAATTGGCCCATATTGATAGGATAGCATCTTGCAGTTGATGGAGATTTTTTGGGATGCACATCCAGGGCACGAAGCTCCCGTTCCACCACATCCCAAAGATGCTCTATTGGGTTGAGATCTGGTGACTGTGGGGGCCATTTTAGTACAGTGAACTCATTGTCATGTTCAAGAAACCAATTTGAAATGATTCAAGCTTTGTGACATGGTGCATTATCCTGCTGGAAGTAGCCATCAGAGGATGGGTACAGGGTGGTCATAAAGGGATGGACATGGTCAGAAACAA